>JARVGP010000156.1:21115-70387 GCA_029876185.1 Mansonella ozzardi
AACGTAAATCCTAAGTGGCCCATAACCCCTTATTGAACGTAAATCCTAAGTGGCCCATAACACCTTATTGAACGTAAATGCTAAGTGGTCCATAACCCCTTATTGAACGTAAATGCTAAGTGATCCATAACCCCTTATTGAATGTAAATGCTAAGTGACCCTTAACCTTTATTGAACGTAAACCAAAATGTGAACCTAGTTTGCAAAACCTTAACCCCTACTGAACGTGAATCCTAACTGGCCGGGCCATATTTTGTCACAGTTTATAAAAAATTTGTAGGAAAAACAATTCTGGAATTTGATTGTTTCCATTCATTGCATTTGATACGAGGGATTTTGATGATTTGCCTGAATGAGTTGAAGGAATAGAAGTAACGTGGTACCTAGATGAAATGAAATTCTTGGATATTCGGGGAACGTGTTTGCACGTTGGTATGTGTAAATAGCATTGGCATACTTCTTGAAAGTTCGGATATTTCTTTTTGAACGATATATAGCAACTGAAATTAAATTAATTGCTGTTATTTGTAATCTAACTTATTCACTGATGGAGCAGATAAGTTACAACACGTTACAGTCACGTAAAGATGCATGCTATTATCCATGCATTTTATTCTATGACATTTTACTTTCGATCATTCATGTTTTGGCTATTCGATACAGATCGATCGAGAAAGATTTTTTTAGATATTGCGTGATAACGATCGGAGGATTTGTTTTGTATATTGATCGCGAATTTTAGACATTCCTGTTACAGACACATATATCTGTAGTGAAGTATGGTTGATACAAGCACTGCTATATCACATAATATTATATAACGATCTTTTTGGTTATTGAAGTTTCATTTTATTTTTTCTTTCTCACTGCTTTCGAATGAGAAATTATTTTAATTAAGATATATTGGCAGAAGAGAGGGTAAAATTATTAAACAAAATTTTATAGGCTTATTTAACCTTTAAGTTTATTTAATTCATTTTTATCATCCAAAAAGATTTTTGATTGATTGAATTTTCTGAACTTATCATTTTTTCCCGTTGCGCTAAAATGCAAATTTAGAATTTATGGTGGAAAAATGTCATCGCGATATTATATTGTGAGGCCCGAGGAAGTTATTTCATGGGATGAAAGACTGTCGAAGCTACATGGTTTGACCTATGATCAGCTTTTACAGTTGATCTCACCGAACGAAGTAGCGGTTGAATTTGCTGCACGATACAACTTGATTTCAAACTCAATGAACTGTAAGCGTTGTGGACAAATGATGCTTCTGTGGAGCAGAAATGGACTTGATGGTTTGCAGGTTAGGGTAAAAGTAGAATCTCATTATACCAGTATATTTATGAAACATCCGGTATTTTTCTTATCTTAAATATGGTTTTAATTTTGGATTATTGTGAAATTCTTTATTTATTGCTTGATGCTGTTTTAGTGAATGTTGTGTAAGTATCGCAGGAAAACAGGTAATTCTATCGCCTTATATCTGACCGTATTGCCAAATGAGAATATATGTGCCAAGTCTTAATTGAAATCACTACCTTAAATCCTGAGGCGCATAGTCGATACTGTACTCGTCAGTTCTTTAGAATTATGTGAACAAAAACTTACTTAAGAAGACAAGTTTAATAGGAACATGGTAGGTATAGGATTATTTGCAAAAGTTTCTATAAACTGGCTAGTTTCATAGCGTATTTTAGTTCCCAATTCACTGTTTATTTACATGAGGCATAAACTAACTTAATACTGTTGAAGTCTACACTTCTTTTATTTCTGAGACCACTAAATCTTAATTTTTTTACTCTGTTATGAAATACTTAATATGTTTTTTAACATTTCCTTCTGGTATCGATTTCTGAATTGTTTCGCACATTTCTGATACTACTACCGATATGAAATGATAGTTATGATGATAATTTTTTTTTCATTTACCTTATAATTTATACTAATACATATTTTATGAAGTTGCAGTGGCGGTGCATGCATATCGTTACAAAGCAAGAACGAAGAAATGGCAGAAAGCGAAATTACTGTTCATCGCTGTCCATCCGGCATGGAAGTATATTTCACGGACATCATCTATCAATAGCTGATATTATTGAATTTATGTATTTATGGGCACAGAACTACAAGTTGCATGAAATTCGCCTACACACTCATTTCAGTAGCGAAATGTCTGTTGCTTGGGCAGATTACATGCGACAAATTGCTTCCGGTTTTGTTGAAGCAAGTCAAACACCAATTGGTGGTCCAGGTAAGCCTACTAAAATTAGTTTTACACTTAATTTACAACTGCGCCTTCTCAAAACATATCCTGCGTCCAGCAAAATCATAATTGTTTATTGTATTTTTTTCGGTGAGCAATGTTTATTTAAGTGTTAGTACTGCTGAGGGATTATGGTTTTGATTTTCCAAACTGTAATTTTACGGTTACCTATCTGTTCATTAATTGAAACAAATGAATTCCACGTACAATATATTGAAACAATTGCTGGATTATTTCCTTGCTATTTTAGGTACTGTGGTGGAAATTGGACGACTGATTTTGTACAAAACAAGAATTGGTGAGCAGCATCCGTATTTGATTGGTATGGTGGAACGAGAAACAGAAAACTGTATAATTATTGCGATTGAAGATTATACGACGGAACGCCTAAAAGAAAAAGTGTCCCAGTGGGTTGTGCGTGATACAATACTGATTTCCGATGAAGGAACATACATCGATGGGCTGGATCAACTGGATTATCCTATTTTTATTACGGAAACTTATGTAGAGAGGTTTGAGTTAATCAACGGGCAAAAGCTTAGTGTTAATAATTTCTTATTGCAGAATGTTTGTAACGAAGCAAAAGCGAAATTTCTCGCAATGAATGGAACTTGTAGGGCACATTTTGAGGGTTATATCAGAGAATTTCTATTTCGCAGAACATTTCGAAACGGAGATGAATTCGCAGGCATCATTTTGTGGGCTCCATTATTACATGTTCCTTAGAATCTGTTGATTTCGCCTAACAGAAATAACAAGAGTTGAATTTCATCATGAAGTTTTTAAAAGTTTAAAAGTTTGGTATATGGAGAGCTGAAAATTCCTGTATAATCGATGCTTAATTGCTAACTTTTAAACAAATGGCAATTTTTTCCTGGGTTTTATGTTTTTTGCAATGCCTCTAGCTGGGGTTTCAAGTACTGTAAAACATTAATCGTTGAGCCGTAATGTTTGTAATGAAAATACCATTTGGCACTGAAGAATCAGTAGTAAACTGAACTTTTTATGCTTCGCAGGTTTTATATGTTGTATTGACTCCATTATTAAAATCCATTGTATTTCTTCTCGCTATAATTCATTTTGAGCATGTCGAATACACTGTTTTTTCAAGTGAATTTAGGTTTGTCCAGTTTGTGTATCTTTTTTATTCAATATGTCAATTTATAAAAAGAGTCTTGATTTTAAGCTGCTCTTTTCTTGATTTATGAGGTTTATGCTTTTATGAAAAGTAGCATGACATTCAACTTCATTTTAAGTCAACAAATATTTAGCTTCGTGAACTTAAGCAGTTCATTCATGATATTTCTGTGAAAAACTCAGGAACTCTTGCAGCATTTACGTTGCGTTGTTTTTGAAATGCACTTTAAGTGCTACTCTTTCAGTACGCTCTTTTATCTCGTATCTATAACCCAAATCTCGTCTTTATGTACTCAATGGTTTCGAACTCTCCAATGAAAGCCACCCACTTATTGGATGGTTATTTTTCCATGAAAGGTTACTGAATATATAAACTATTTTTTTAAGATATGTTTAACGACAAATGGTATTACTATCATTTTGAAACTTTGCGAAGTTAATTTTCGCACTAGCTGTTCAGCCCCACCAGATCTTTTTTAGGCTTACGATCATCAATGAAAGACTAAACCGTTTAACTCTAGATGTTTGTGACAGCGAAGCTTGGAGTCCGTAATTCTTATTGCCACTTTTTTCCTTTTCCGACATCATACTAAAACGATCTGGAAATCAGTACGGTTGAATATCTTAATGTTTTGAAATATCAGTAATGCTGAATATTTTGAACGTTGTGCATCTGATATTTCAAATCCACGTCTTAGCGTGAGCTTCAGGGAAACATTGTGATTCGACTGCTCTAAGCAGCTTCAAGAAATACCTAGTATCAATAGCATGCTTTACAACTTGATAGTAGGAACTCACGTGTACCACGAAAATTTTTTACACTAATTAGTAATACCAGGCCTCTGACTTACGCTTATATAAATGAATATCCAATAGATAATGCCGGAACAATAATAAAACAATAGATAAAACACGCCGAGTGAATAAATAGCTTTCAAACATGGTGCATACGCAGGGAACAATAAATAACAACAGCATATGGGAATTAGTTTGAGAAGCTTGAGTTTAAGTCTGAGTTTGAAGAGTATAAGAAGTGAAACAATGCTGGCTATATTTGTACAGCATTACTAACACAGCTGAATCCATCTATTGACAACACATGAAAATGAATCCGATATATTGCTTTTGATACAATCAACAAAACACACATCACTCGCGTTCATTAGAACAAAACAGTGTTGTAAGCTAACATCATTCGAAAAACTTTTAGGTAATCTTTGCTAGTTAAATGTATTTAAAAAATGCACAGCAGAATACCAGCAGTAAAATCTATTTCTTATAAAGATTAAGTTTAAATTAATTCCTATTCCAAGAGGAAATTTCATAAGTATAAATATGAGATGTGCCACTGGCAGAAACAGAAACAAAAATTAAAGCAAGGTAAACCATAAGGCAAGTTACCGTTTTGATAATTCACTATAAAAAGGAACTGCAATTTAAGAAGAGGTATTTTCAGTGTCAATCTTAAACTACAACTCAGTTTTCCTCAGCTTCTCCTCCTTATCCAAATCAATATCTGAAAGGTCGATATCTTCTTCAACAGGCATCTCGCCATCCTTGCCGTTCCATGGTTCTACATTCAAGATTTTTGGGAATTCTGCACCTTTCACCGGTGCCGTTTGACCTTTACCATAAGAAAGATCCCTTAAAAATTCCTGGATTCCGGAAACACCAAATGAACCCTGAAAGTCCGCAATTCTTCAATTTTAATTCAACAAAAATTCGTTTTGCTTATAACTTTCACACGATGCTATTCAAAAAAATCCCACCGCAAATACTGAATTTCAAGATAACTTTGCTACAGAAATGATGGATCAGGAAATTGCAATTCACAATAGATTATCGTATTAGGAAGAATAAAAGCAAACTTTTAACATCGAAAATTTCATTTTACGATAGCTCAACGCTGCCAAAGCCGGATAACCGAAACCACCCATGCCAAATGCTTCCTCCAGTTGAGTTTGTTTACCTGCTTCCGTCCATATCCAACCCCACATATTTCGTTTGAATTTTTTAGCCGATTCTTTCAAAACCTAAATTAAATGAGTGGAAATGGCAACTCAAAAATAGGGACTACAAAAACCTTTTCGTTTTTAAGTTTTTAAAGTAAGTTTCGTAAGTTCTTAAATGTTCTCTAATGAAAAATATAGTACTTCTAAATAATCGTTTCTGCAACTACTTTGACAATCAAGAATATGCGGTAGTACAGCAATTATACAAAGCTGCTTTTCTTTGCAAGCGTTTTCGACAACTTCTTGTGAAATTGCTTCCATAACTTCTGGTTCTGGCATATTTTCAGCAACCTGAAAAATATAAAAATAATGTTCTCTATGTTTTATTTCATTAGCGAGTATAGTCACTATTTCACTGCAATCTCTGCTTAAATTTTAAAGTACAGATAAATTTAAAAATTACACTCCAGCAACATAAATATATCTGTATGCGTGAAAGCAAAACTTTTACTTTGTTAAGTGCATACTGGACAATATCATCACTGGTTCGTCCACCAACATAATCTTCAGCGTCATTAACACCAGAACCTGGTGCAAAAAATTTGATCGTTGGAAAACCTTTTATCCCGAAACGTGATGCCATCACCTGATGCACTGTTGCATCCAAAGCACCAACCTAAATATATATTGATTTCGTGAAAATCACTGATACAAAAACAATAATGTTTGATAACAGCCAACTTGAACAGATAGCTTTTTTTCGGTTGATCGTAACTACAGGTAGACACGTATTTCAGCAATATTTGTATGAAACTGTAGAGATTATGATGAAAAATAAGAGTTTATACCTTTACTTTACCAGCCAGTTCCGAAGCAGCAATTTCCCAATGTGGTTTCAAAGCTTTACAATGACCACACCACGGTGCAAAGAATTCCACAATCCAAATATCCTTACTGTGAAGCACCAACTCTTCAAAGTTGCTATCGGTCAATTCAATTACGTGCTTACCGCTGCCTTTCTTATCACTAGAACTACTCGATTTGCCTGAACCGCTAATACCCAATTTCGCATTTACTGTTTTTCGAAGTTCATTTATTAGCGATTCTGCCATTGCTTGTGCAGTTCGAGGACCTTCAAAGATTTAATTTTTGCAATTTTTAAATGGTTGCCTTTCATAGATATTGAAGATGTTAACAGTGAGACCAGCAGTGAGAATCGTTAATTCCTTCGGTTTAAATGAAAGAATAGAACTATAAGATTTCGACAAAAAATGAAAAGACAAATAAAGAGAATCAACTATGTCAGATCAAAAAGTGCAATCGAGAAATATAGGAAAACTAACCTTGGTAATCCACTGGGGCCATCTTATTAGAACCAAATATTTTGATTGTAGGGAAACCTTGCACATTATAAGGTGCACCTACTGACTGATGCTGCGTCATGTCTACCGCTCCGACTTTGATAACACCTTTCAAGGCATCTGCCAGCTTCATATATTCGGGAACTAACTTCTGGCAGTGACCACACCTACAGTAAGCTACACTGAAGTTGCTCTCAAAACAATGCCAAAATAGTATAACATATAGCTGAGAGCTTACCATGGCGCAAAGAACTCAACAATCCATATTTCATCGCTTTTCAAAACTTTGTTGTTGAAAGTCGACTCTGTTAATTGGATTACATTACGATTACCATCATAAAGTGCGTGTGATAATCCGACCAAAACTACAACATTAATTATTAATAGCAAAGA
Organism: Mansonella ozzardi; assembly: GCA_029876185.1. Lineage (NCBI taxonomy): Eukaryota > Metazoa > Nematoda > Chromadorea > Rhabditida > Onchocercidae > Mansonella > Mansonella ozzardi. The sequence continues at coordinate 28,222 of JARVGP010000156.1, forward strand.
CTATCAGCAAGTATTCAATGAAAAATAACCTTACCCTTTAAACCAGTTCATCACTAATATCAGTTACACTCCGATGAATCCTGCATTTCGAACAGCTAAAGTTCAATTAATATTTCCCAGTGCTTGATAGAAAAGAAATTGTAAGTAATATCCTAACCAGAACCGACTTCAATAAATTTCACCAGCAGCTAAAACAAAAATCAGTGAATCAACTAGTACCATGTGTCATGAGAAAAGTTTGGGAGTTTTGTTTATTCAGTACAAACAAATAGTTGTGTTCGGGAAGTAAACTAGTTGAACTCTGATAGATTGTGGCCGAGTATGAATCGAAAGGTAAATTTTATTGGCGAAATATAATACGAATTTAGTATTATATCAAAAGTGTCTTTAATTTTCTGCAATTTATATATCGAGAATGTTTATATGTTATGTGTTTAACTAATCAAATTAAAACATGTTACAGATCAGCGAATCACGTCCTATATAACAACTGCACCATATATAATTCCTAATTAAGACAAAGAGGCAGTAAATTGAAATAAGTAAATATAATAAATGTAATTAGAATCATTATAAAACACACGTATAAAAAGCTATTTCTAGCAAACGTATTTATTCTGGGAAGTCTAGGAAGTCAGTCTTGGATTATTCCTTTCTAGGAAGTCAGTCTTGGATTATTCCTTTCTAGGAAGTCAGTCTTGGATTGTTCCTTTCTAGGAAGTCAGTCTTGGACTGCTCCTTTCTAGGAAGTCAGTCTTGGACTGCTCCTTTCTAGGAAGTCAGTCTTGAATAGTTCCGAATTCCGAAATAATTACATTTAGATTTATCTTATATTAATATAAATTTATAGCATAAAATTATTTCGATTTTTTCTAAATCACGTAAACATTTATATTTCAGATCATATAAAATATTTTCCTCTTTTTTTTTTACGTGCACGTTTAATACAAATCATTTTTTTAGTCTTTCATTCCTTAACAAAAAAATCGACGTTCGGTCAAAAATGATTGACGTGAGAAAAGAAAAACATAGTTCAGGATGAGATCTTACCTGCTAAAAGAAAAGATTTCATCGCTACCTTGACAGAATTCCTTCTTTTTCACAACACTGCTGTCGCGCGTACTACGAAATCGTAGAGTTTGATGGGCAACCACACTTCTCGACTGGACAAAATGCGACGTCACACTAACTGATCGGTCAGGTCTCGCAACGAATTCATTTTCAAATTTTACAGTTGCCGGTAGAAAAATGAATTTATATTGGAAATAAATTCAGGAGTGTATTCTTGTCAAAATATTATTTGTAAACTATTTTGTAGGAGGGGGAAGAATAGCTAAGAGAGACGAATAAGCATAACTTCGCCTAACTAATCAAATTAGAAAAAGTCATTGAGACAGAGATATCATTATTTGTAGTGACCATCTGACCACCGATAAATTAACCTTATAAGTCCATACCCAAGAAGAACATTTTGGCAATAGTGGAAGCTTAATGAAATAGAATGACATCTATCCATAAGTCTTTTTTATTGGATGGAAAAATTACAGCAAAGTTAAAGGTCATACACATAGCACACAGTCATAGAAATTCTTAAGCCCTACAAATCAAAACCAATGTCCGGTAAACACTATTTGCTAACAATGGAATCGTAGTTTGAGAGCAGAAGCATTGGATTATTTGTACGATAGTAGATTATGAGAGATGTGACGTTTCAAATTTTAAATTTTACAACATCTGAAAGAAGTATGGTGTGCGCTATTCTAAAGCGATAGACGTAACATCCTGTAAAAAAACATTTTCGTAAAATCTGGCAAAGTACTTTTATCCATCGATTTGCCCATGGGAATAACTTGAATAACTGAAGCTTATCTTTATAATTTTTTATTTAAATTTACTGTAAGCTTTTCCTACTTGTCTCTTAGTTTTGAGTCTGCCTAACCTCTAATTGACAATCATCATGGTTCGTTGTTTGATTTATTGCCGGCTATATTATGGTTATTTCGAGTATCTTCTTGTCCTTGCCAGTGTATCAATAATCTGCTCTATAAGTTCTCTTCGATAATTCGTAGCAATAAAGGTGTAATAATGTTATGATTTTCTACAATGATGATATTCATGACCAATACATGGATTAAGGGAAAGAAAGATGCTGCATATACTATGAAAAAAAAAACGTTTTTCATCTCATTTTAAAAGCATTTTTTTTTTTTTAATGATATTTATCTATTTACTAATTACGGTTAATTTCAAAAGCAGATTAGATAACGAAAAATGATAACTGATGATCAATATATGGATGTTATTCAAAAATTTCTCAATGGAAAATTAAAAGAATTCCAAGAAGCAGGTGGTTGGGATGTGAAGAATGAAAAAGCACAACACTGTACTTATAACGTATGTTACTTTATTTTCTGAACTTATTAATAGAAGATGAGGAGTTATGAGCCTTAATTTAATTGGATCTATTTTGAAAAATTTGACACTTATAAGTCATTCTGTTATTGGTTCAATAGATAATGAAAGAATTGTGGTGTGTAATTAATGTGTAGTATCATTAATATTTTTACGCAAATTATTAATATAACGAGATTTTATTTATGAATATTTCTCTAGCGTTATCTGAAGACGGGAATCGAAGACTGTGAAAACACTGCGAAATTGATCGAAAGTTTGATGGTCACATTACAGACAGTGAAATATGAAATGCAAGCTGAAGTTGAATGCTTAGAGACCAGGCTGTCTGAACGCACTAATTTTACAAAAATGATTGAAATTATTGATAGTGCGGTGAAAAAAGCAAAGGGTAGGATTGATATTAATATAATATCATTGAAATTAAATTTTATATCATTTAGATCAAAATTTTGTTTTGCATATAAAAATCTTTAAGCAATTTGAACCTTTATTTTTGTATAATATATATATATATATATACAATCAAAGTTCTTAATTCGAATCGACATTATGTTTAGATATCTCTGAGAATTGTACAAAGAATACGAACTTGGATGACAGTTTGACCGAAAGAGTGAAGCAAGATATTTCTTTTCCTTCCACGACTATTATTGACTTGTAAGTTTTGCTTCTGTTTGTTTTCGTATTACCTACTAGCAATGCGCTATCTGTTCATTTGTTTGATCAATTGATGCATGTAATAGTTACCTTTTTGCAGTAAAGCTCCAGCTTCAGGATTGCAAGTAACAGCGAGCACTTCAAAAAGTAGTCGGAATAGTGCTTTCAGACAACGTATGTTTTAAAAATCATTTTAATCTTTATTCTATCATAAAAAAGGAAAAGTGCTATATAGTACAAAGCTATTATCTTTTAAAGATTTGAAAAAAAAAATCTTAATTCAAACATTTTGATAATATTTTCGCTTCTTCATGAATTTCAGCACAGGATGAATCAACCAGAACTTTTACTAAGAAATCGTATAGAAGGGCAATATCCCTGACGGGCTCATTTACAGTAGATCAGGATGAAGACACAGTAACATTTTTGGAACCGATGCATGTTTTAACATTTCAAGATACAACAATGAATGATACTATAAGAGGCAAGAACAATCTGGACCAAATAATAAATGTATGTTTCGAATTATTTATTGGATGTGCAAATAAAATACCATAAAACAGTAGTGTCAAAGTTCCAGCATTAGACATTGTAGTGTTTTTTTCAGAAAGTCGTTAAGATCTATGGCATTAGAAATGATGTATGTGTAACTTAAATCTCAGCTGATTTTTTCCTATCGTCAATGTATATCCTGCTTTACCAAATATATCAAAACATGTCTTAAACAATTAGGATTGTAATGATAATCGAGAAGGGATTTTGACTATCAAATTACTAACAATTCATCATGCTTCAATCGCCAAATACTTAAACAGAATATGAGGCATGTATGCTCAGCTCTGAATAAATTATACTGTTTTTTTAGAGCTCCATAAAAAGAAGTGTAGGGCCAGTTTACATAGCAGAACCTCCTGAAATGAAATCCGAGCTTACCAAACGATGGATTCGTGAAGTTTCAAAGAAAACATTCTAAAACAGTGATATAATGTACTTTTTCCTAATGCCTTTTGTTTTTCTAACATTCAAAGAAAACGTTCTAAAACAATGATATAATGTATCTTTTCTTAATACCTTTTGTTTTTCTAACATTCAAAGAAAACGTTCTAAAACAATGATATAATGTATCTTTTCTTAATACCTTTTGTTTTTCTAACATTCAAAGAAAACGTTCTAAAACAATGATATAATGTACCTTTTCCTAATATCTTTTGTTTTTCTAAGGTTCAGAATGTTATCTTGGAGTGATTCGAAATGAGATTTTCACGTTCGTTTCATCGTAAAACTTACTAACACTGTTAGATTTTAGTTTGAAGATGTATAGCAGAGACACAAGCTTCTACTTTATACAGGCCAAGCAAAAGCAAACAGCAAAGAACCAATATTTTATTTAGTGTGGACATGCTACCTTGCCACTGAAGAAGCTATTACCAAAATAAATGGTTATCTTAGTGAACAATGTCTCAAGACAGTGCAGTGTAGCTCCTTATAATTGTATTTCATTTTAAGTTTGTACGGAGCAAATTAATATTTTCATAAAAACTGTAAATAGTAAACTCATTTATAAAGACTGGAAATGATTATGGAGAGCATTGTTTCAGTAATGCTAATATTCACACTTATATGTAGAGCGTCGAAGCATTACTTTGTTTAATATGAAAATAGGATAATAATTCGGAATAACATGCAATTCCTTTCCATTTAAAACCACGTATCATGTCGTAACCATATCGACTTAATATTGCCTTCTAAACAATCGATTTGGAATTACTTAGTCATAATTACTCATTTGATGTTAACATACGAAAATTTTACTGAAATAGAGACCCCGCAAGAAATTCTTCCCGAAGTTTTTTGATGCGATTTGCGATTTAACTATTTGAGGCTTCAACCTCAAATTTAACAAGAAATTCGGAAAAGATCACATTACAAGCGTTGTATCCCGGTTGTCACATTACCAGCGACTCGAATGGCTTAAAAAACAACGATAGTTGCTCAACAATAAATTTAGTGGAATGGAAAGTGTAACGTCAAGTTACACAATTTGTTGTATTCGCATGATATAAACAAAAACAATATCAACTGCAGTTGAAAAATTCCCTTTCTAAATTTCCTTAACATATGGAGGGCTGAAAATTCCAACCACGACATGTTCTTTCTTGCTAAATAAATAAGTTGGAAACACTACATAAACATGTCATTATGAAATTGGATATATTAAGAACACCTTTTCTTGTATGAGTTCTACTACTTTACCATCGAGTGAGAACAAGAAATTCAATTTTCTGGATGTGTCATATATGTAGAAATGCTGTGGAATAATATACAAAGATATGATTGTTCGATTATCTTCAGTTATTATGTTCTTCAATATGTTCTTCAACAGAAGTAACCGATACATAACTTCATTTACTTAAAGTAACACGCGAATAAAACCGAAGCAGTTGTAACCTTCAATTCGTTCCGAAGATTCTTGATTTTATCTTTCTTAGCGCATTTCTCTTAGTTTATTATAGAATCCCCTTAGCTTTGAACTTATTATATACTGAATTCAGAAGCTCTCCTTCAAATCCATGAGCACAAATTAGACTTTTTGCCTCTTCTACAGCAACCGCTGCTTTCCAGAAGCGCATGTTTGCGTTATGTTTGACAACCAGCTTCAATGACTTCGCCAATATGCCAGCATAAATATCGTCATAGAAGTAAAGTCTCGTATGCTGTATGGCATAATACATTTCACGAATGGTTTGTGATGATAGCAGCACTGCACCGGCAGATATATAAGGCGGATAGCGGTTGAAAGGATATGTTGTAACTGATACCTGCAAGTGAATTTATGCAAAAACAAGCTTTTGTTTTTCAATTAATAAAAAACACTCTGAGATTCAGGCAAAAACAGAGAACAAAGTTGTCTTACTACTTTTTTTTTTTGACGCTGTTCAGTGCTCTCTGTTAACTAAAGAACTTTCGGAAATCGTTTTCATTTTAAAATTAGCTAAAACCATTGGGTAATCGAAATTCACAATTATGACAATATGGTTGTATAAATGAATACACTGTATGACAGAATATATTTAAATGTTTGCTTAATTACTCGGCTAGCTGTTATCTCTCCAACACACAAATTCTGAAACATCCTAATTCTTTCCTAATTCATGTTCTCACAAGTACCAATTCTTAAAGTTTTAGCTCCTTATAAACCGATGTATTCTGAATTTTGTTCTTAGACTCGCAGTGAACATTTCGCACTTTGCTTCATGGCTTAATCGACGATTCATCAAAAGCATCTCGACCTGGTTTTTCAGTTTGCGTTTGTTTCTCCTTCGACACCCACTGTCAATATCCCCGCAGAATATTTAAGCCGTCGTGTCCGCTACCAGTTTTTTTTTTTCTTCAATCTAAATCGTTACATCAAATCTGATGAGAGTGACTTCAAGAAATGTTCCAATTTTTTTAGACAACATATTCCTATATATTGAGCTAAATAGAAAAGCCGCGGTATTGCTCTGCTTCTCTCCACTTTTTATCTTCTATAAATACATCTGATCCGATGTTCCATCATTTCATTCGCAGCATTATTCCATTTATAGAAAGTGAATGATTCTACCACTCGTTTTACTGGCAATTCTAAGTATACTAAACATTTTATACCTTTCATATATTAAGAATTGATTAAATTATGCATTAATATTTTGGTATCCACTTTTAGTTTTCACCGAAAGCAAACAGCAGTCTGGCTGCTGTTTATGGGCTAAAGATGTGGACTGTAAAGGTCATGAGCAAGAAAATAAAAGCGAAATAAATTAATACATATACTTGATACTTCTGTCTTACTCTAATAACTTCATGATTTATGATTTTAAAAGCACGGTGAACAATCAATTTACGTTTAACAGTTATGTTTGACTATGATTGTCTCCCCATTTAAAATTAGAGCAAATTATCAATACAAATCCAAAACGAAAAAAATTTCTACACGTGAATTGCTGATCTTACATATCTAACAAATTAATTATGCTGTCATTAATCAAAGATCTGAATAGTTTACCCGATGTTTATGAAATCTGGTCCTAAATGGTCGTGTATCAAATCTCCAACCCATATAGAGCCGATCATTTACATTGTATTTTTTCACTTCTGCTACTAGATTTTGCACTAAGACCAAATAATCATCATCGACAAAAAATGCGTAGGGAACAGTATGCTGCTGACAATAAGTGAATGAAAACTGAACCGCTGACAAAAACTGAAAAAAAAAATGTTAAGATAAAAATGGTTGCATCCACTTAGAACGTAATTCGCACAGTCTTCTAGTTCCACTTCTAAATTCCTACATTGATCTTCCAATTTTTTCCAGTTATATTTCACATATTTCCATTATCAACTCTAGATAATTTTTATGAAATATATATATATATATATTAATAACCCCGGAGTTCTCAAACTGAAATAATGAATTATTTTTCGAAATCTGGCGTTAACAAGCACAGAAGCATACAGTAATTATCGATACAACTCACAGGAATAATTTTTGAGACCTTTTGTCGTTCATCATAAATTCAGTCCCTACTAAATCTTTTAGCCTTCAAAAGTTTCCGGAAGAAGCATGAATTATCCAGCTGGCCAAATAAACTTTATCATTGCAAATTTCATATAAGCTTTAAAATGTAAGCTTCAATATGCTTCATTCACTGAGAATGTCGCGAGATATCTTATCTATCTCCTTGAGAACCCTATCTATTCATCTTTCTTAACGGAAGATTTCTTTTTTCTTTCTTTCAAAAACAGATGAGATTTCCCTGATAGCTGATTTAATTTGCGTGTAGCCAAAAAAATTGAGTGGAAATTGGGTTTTCTACCACAGATCTATTCTAGAATACTTAAAGCAATGTAAAAATAACAAACTTTCAGCGTATTATTTCGATAACTGTCGATATAATCTCCAACTAGTATATCTCTGTGCAAATTAATTTCTTTTTGCAGTTGTTCATTTTTTTGAATAAAAGGTTCTCGGCCAATCACAAATACTGTTTTAACAATAAATTCAGAATGATTGAATACTGAGCCCCACGTGACACGTATTGTTTGCCGTTTCTGAGATTAAATACTTCATAAAAATGAAATGCTGGAAAAACTTCATAAAGTATCACGGAATAACAATTCTGATTTTCGTAAATTTGCCCTCCAAAATGTCTAGAACACTTCAGTATCAAAGCAAACAACTATGTCATTAAAGTTTGCAGTACTAAAATCCTAGCTTCAACGAATTGTTGTAATATTAGTGTTTTTAGCATAACGAAATGCTGGAAAAACAGCTATTTGCAAGAAAAGGATGATGACATCTAATATTGCAAAAAAATCATAAGGCCAGTTTCTGAAATGTATGCTAATGGCATCTCATAAAGATAATTCGAAAGTTTACAAAAAACTGACTAAGAAGTTCAACGGTGAAGATTTCACAATGATCAGTAAAAATTTATCCATTTCACTGATAATCTCGCATACCGGAATATGAAATGGTTGAAAGTGAGCCCAATCATTTTCGTACACGTAAGACGCTGGTCGACCATTTAACTCTAGCAGTACCTGCACAAACGAATAATGAATTCGAACATCGGTAATATGAACCAATTTACAGTAAACTAACACTTTTATAAAGATTAGAAAAATAAAAAAAAAATAAACAATTTTCGAATACACTCTTGAATACAAGAAAAACTGAATTTCTTTAACAAAAAGATCTTATTTCTAAAGTTTGAGGTTCTACCATCTCTAATTCATCCATCGAAAATATATTTTTTTAAATATATTTTTACTCTCGCTATACCTTCGTGAAATTTAAATTTTTAATCAGAAATTTTTGAAAATTAGAAAGTACCTGCTCTTGAACATTTACATATGGTGGCCATTCAAATTTTGAAAAAGACTTTTCAAAAATATAATCGGTCCAGCCTAATGCCCATAGAAAAATAATTAATAAACAAGCTGTGCTTGCCCCACACCTTTTCGAAGTTTTAGATCTTGCTTTCCTGATTAGCATCTGAATAACTTTAATGCTGGCATCATAACGACCTGTAGAAAAGTTTTGCATAAAATTTACAAATCTGCAGAGGAAAATAAAATTAATAAAAAAATCGGTGTTTTCTTCCATATAAAATTATATTTATAACAAAATCATTCTAAAACAATTCAATTCAATCTTTTCTTTCAGTCTTAAAATCATAAAATCAGTAAAATTTTCGTGCAACAAATAAATATTCAGAAGTGAATACCATTGAAATGCTTCTGGTAACTCTCCTATAATTATGATTATTTCAAAGAAATCAATAACCTTTTAGCCATTCCTGCTACAACCATTTATACCCGTTGCGTGTGATATGTTTAATTGGAACAGATCTAAAAATGAGCTATCGTTTTGTAATTTATTGCGCATAACTTTTATTTAACATATAAGCCGAAAAATAAAGTTGATAATCACTAGGACAAGAATAAGCAAAGTAATTTGACTAATTGAGGAAATATCTAGACCAATTAGAAAATGCTCCGTCAATACTTTTTTACTGTCTTTTTTTTTCCTTAACTTTCAAAGATCTGATTGCAATAGATAATTTACAGTAAGTTTGAATTTCTCTCAATTTACAATAAGTTTAAATTCCTCTACATTCCTTTCATGTATTTTTTCTATCTTTCACGTTATCTGATTCCATTTATACAGTGTCAGTCGTAATTGCTAAGGTCACACAACTATCAGAATTGGTCAGAGAGATGAAAAACCTACCGAATTACTTCATCCACAGATTCAACTTACTATCGCTTAAATTCAATCTTCATTTGCATGAGAAAAAATAACTAACTATACTAAACTAAAGAAAAAGAACAAAAAATAAAATTTCAAACAACACACTCTACGCCGAATTAGAAAAGCATTACGCGATTCGTCAGTGTCACGTAGACCCAAACACATTGCATAATGCTCCCGCTATCACCGCGTGAGGCATCATTGTACGTGCTATCAACAATTTAATTTTAAAAATTACAGTTCGGTTAGTGTGGTATGTGGTAGTTTACACTTTCTGCGATTGTTGAAAGCATAGTGTGAATTAAATCAATGCTAATGCGACAATGATAGAATACATAAAGTGAAGTTAAAGATAAAATGCACTATCTTCAATTACATTCGAAGATTTTTTGTTGGACCAAGTTAAACATTAAGTACCAAATTATAAGCATAAAGGAAAGATTCTTTGCAAATTAGTTATGCTTTATCCAAATTTCACAGCTAACTAACTTAACCAAAAAACTGATAAGAGACATTGCGTAGGAGTGATAAAATCTCAAGTACAAAAACACACTTCGCATCTCTCGATGCCCTGTTGCTTGCAGATCATTTGTTCATTATCAAAAATAAAAAAGAGTTTGACTGATCATAAACATCGATGGGAATCACGGAATACGCTGCAAATATATCAAATTAAAAGAACCACTGATTGACGCCAAAAATCTCCGGACAGATTCAATGATTTTCTTTTTTTTGCTTGTAAGGCAGTATCATATCAAAATAAAATTTCCAAAAAAAAATCCTCTCTTTCTACTTCTATTTCTCTTTTTCTCTCTATCTGCATGTTTTTCTCTAGAGTAATATCTACTGCATAATCCGTCTATCTATTGGGCTTCTAAAAAGACTTCTGATAAGTTTCTAATAATTTAATATTTCTAGTAGATTCTTCTTATATGAAAAAAGAAAGGTCATTCAAATTACATACTTTTTTTTATTTGGCAGACTGGCAATATAATAAACTGTTATTTTATTTTCTTTATTCAAATTTTATAATCCTTCAAAGTGAAAGTTTTTACTGTTTATATTCAGCAATCTTGATAAGTTTCTATACCATTCATCGAAACAATGATTAAAGCGATAATAACAGAAGGTCTAGATTAATTAAATTCACAAATAACTGTAAAAACGAAGACAAGATTAAAGAAGGAAATTTTCAGTTAAGATTGATATTTAGGCAAAAAATATTACACGTAACAATGGTAATCAATCCAACTGTAAAAATGATTCGATACTATTTCAGAAGTCTTCAATTTCATAAAACGTTTCAATTTTTTCAGGCTCTTCTATTATGTTCTTAACAGTGATTGATTTCTCCAGTTCACTTAATTTTTTTCCTTTCACTGCCACTTTTGCCAACCAAGCAATTCTGAAAATAAACGTTTTCATGTTTCAACAAACTTGAAATTCTCTAAATTTATTCAGTAAAATTCAATTGTTGAAAACTTCACGTTGCCTAATGAAAATTTCTTTCTATAAAAGCATCTTCTTCTAATTTTTTTTAAAAAATCCAGTTATTTCTATTATATTCATAATCAGTTACGCATTCGTACTAGATGCCAGTAATGCTAACGTAGTCATAACGAAATTCAAGTTTTCCTTACCTCGATTAGAAACGTTTTTCATGTTAAAAAAAACTCACTTTATGCTACAGGATTAGAAGAAGATGGTAAGTGAGTGAGGAAAGTGAGTGAGTAAAGCAATACTATGGAAGACTGCAACTGTCTTTTCTTTTCGAATGTATTAGCGTTGCAGCCGCCAACTTCGTCCTTAAGACTACGCATTTCATTTCTACGAGCTAACTAGTCCATTAAAAAATAATGTAGCAGAAAATTTCTGCTGGAATAAATCGAACCATTGTTGAGCACTTCAATAGAAGAAAGAAACTGTGTTCCATCGAAGCCGCCCAGAAGATATATTTCACCATCCGAAGTTACTATAGCCTTGACATTAGCACGTGGAATAGTGAGAGATGGTCCTGAACGCCATTCTCCCGTTGGATCATCTAAGATTTCTACTGAATTCAACGAGTGTGTACCGTCGTGACCGCCAATAACAAACAATGAATCTAGAAAGTATATTTTTTCCTTCAATTAACACCCAGATGAACAAAGAAACTAGCTTTTCACATCGCCTTATTATAAACAACAATTTAATCATTCATATGAAAAGTGAATTGATCTTAACAAACCGCAAAGTTTACCCGTCGAGAATATAAATTAAAAAATTTCTAACAAACTTTTTGCTACAGCAACAGCGGAACCACGTCTAGCTGTTTTCAAAGGAGCTAATCTTTGCCATTTTCCTGTCTTCGGATTGTAAGCATCAACTGAATCCAGACATTTCCAGCCACTGCATCCTCCACAAACAATCAAAAGGCCATGCCAAGAAGTACAACCAGCCTAAAAATGATTTTTAATACAATTGTACACATAGATAACAACAAGGTCTGCTGTGTAAGAAGAAAGGTTACCTGGAAACGTGCTGTTTGTAGCGATGCGATTGATCTCCATTCATCTAGTTCAGGAATATACCTCTCGCACTCACTCAAAACGATCTGTTCACAACAACCCCCAACACAGTAGATTAATCCATTCAAAGCAGCACAACATGAAATAGAAAGTTCGGTATACATGACAAAATGTTCACTGTTTTGAACAAATCATAAGACAGCAAAGAAGGGCGCAAGAAGCTTTAACACTGCTAAAAGTAAAGCTAAAATTATCGAGTACTGAACAAGCAGGAGCAAAAAACAAAAAACAAGCAATTACCCGAATAATCTAATCCCTCTTATCATATAAAAAAATTTCTTCTGCAGCAGTCATTCAATTAATTTAGCAATTAACGTTTGCTTGAAATATCTTCACTGTAATTTTCATGGTCCTAAGAAAATCATTTAATGAATGTAGAGAGAACCATTATGACTGCGCCCGTGATTTAACGATTTCACCAGTGACCATTTTTCGGTTTCTGAGTCGTAGCATTCCACAGTTTTCAAATCCACACTTCCACTACTACCTTACCAATAAAATGATTGCTAATTTGCTCAAATAAAGGATGGTTATAAAGTATAATGCAAATTCTTTCCTAACAAGAACTACGAACAAAATCCTACGATGAACAGCAGCAAAAATTCAACTGAATATTTTTTTCGAAAACTGCTTACTCAATATATTAAACTAGAGCAAGAAAGCACCAGCAACAGCGTAAACTTTGCTTCCCACAACAGCTGCATCGAAACGACCTCGGCACTGTGCCATGTCGGCTAAACGACGCCAATTACCCTTCAATAAATTATATTCTTCCACTGACTCCAAACATTTGCCACGATCATAACCACCTGTAAACTAAAGATCAGTATTTTACAACTTTTTGTTACAAAATTTTAGTGAAAAATTAACCTCAATTGAAAGCATATTTACAGATATATGATATATGTAGGACAATGCTCACCACAAACAATGATTTTCCCGTCGACGAAGGCGCCTCCAACAGAGCATCTTGGACTCGCCATCTGTGGTAATGGGATACGTAAACCACTCTCTGATGGTAGCAATCTAAAACAAAAAGCTGAAATCTCGCTGCAAAGAAGTGCTCGACCAATTCCGCTGTAATGCTTCTTTTAAAAAATTACTTCAGTGAAATTAGAATATTCTCCAAACTTGTCCTTTACGCTCAAATTAGTACATATGATCAACGTCGAAGTTATTATTTCAATGAATAAAACTCGATCCCAAACCTCACAACTGTTTCTTCTACAGTTTTCCGCTGTTGCTTTGTTTCAAAAGCTGGCAAAGATTCAGCAGTCTCTGAGGTCATACATGGTTTTATAACATTCTTAACTTCCGAAATCTGAATACTCAGTGCAATTAAACACCGATGAAACACTGCCAGCGCGATCCAGAAATCTTCTTAAAAAAGAATAATTAAACTGGTAAATGAAAATGCAAATATATAAAATATACCTATATACATATACCAATATACATATATAACATGACCCTCTGCTCAACTATATCATCATTTTGCTTTTGTCCTTACCGGCTGTTCGGTGCACCGCGACCAGTTTGTAAGATTCATCGTCGGATTCAGCGGTTGAGCTCAGTGAACTGTTGCTTTCCGCTGACGATAATTTAGTGTTGCTTATACGACTTGAATTAAAATGCACTTGTGTAGCACCTGTGATATGATGAGCAGGAGTTTGGACTTCCAGTACACTGCTGGAAAATAAGATATGCGGTGTCTTTTTCAACGATTACTCATGTTGCAAATATCTTAAATAAACTTCATTTCCTAATATTAGAAGAAATATAAAATAGATGCATTTTGAGAAATGCTCTTTAAATCCACCTTCCACTATATGTCCGTGGCAAATAGCCACCCGTACGCTTATAATCCTGGATTACATCAGACGCTCCCATAAAACTGTGGTCATCCATTTCCAAACAATCGTGCAATGTGGTGTCAGTCTCGGTGTATAACATATGCGTCTGCAAATTCATCGTGTTTTAACATTAGTTAAAATGTTACAAATGACAAACTTTAAAATGTTTTTATTTTTTCTTGATTTGAAAGTACCTTCTCTACAAGTTGCTCAATCCATTGTTCTACACGATCAGTGGTATGAGGCAAAGAATGGAAGTACTGCACAACACGCAGCGCGATATCCTGGCCACCGGAGAGTCGTCTGGTATCTTCAGTGCTCAAAATTAAACGAACCTGGAAAGCTTTTAAAATGCTACTTTATAACCCAAGTTAAATGAACTTAGCTTGTCATCTTAATCAATGGCTTTACTAATACCTTAATAAGAGGCAAGTGAGTGAATCCTGGACTTTCATTGACAATTTGTGCAAAATTTTTAGCAATGAAATTATCGACTTGTTCCACAAGTGCATCATCATTAATGTTAGCTTGACGTCGAATTGCTGAAATCTTTATAATCATTAATATTGGCTTGAGCCGAATTGCTGAAATGTTCATTATTTGAAAAAGGTTATTTAATAAAATCAAAGTTTCAGGATATGTGGTTCCTTAAAAAAGAATATATAACAGCTTACCAATGCAATCCATAACATTAATGTTTTCAATAAGATAGCGAGCACAAGCTCTGGCAACCGAAGTTACTTGAAGAGCACAGGCTGTTTTATAGAGTGCACCAACTTTCTTGCTGCTTATTTCCAAACTGAAATACATGAGATCACATCAAATGTAGCTAAAACTTAAGCTAATAACCCAGTAATTATCAGGCGAACGAAAATTTGCCTCAACACTGAACTTAATGAATATGAAAGGAAAGATTACTGAGAAGAGTAGGCGTAATTCACGATAGCTTCGAAACAATCATAATCGGCTTCAGCAAATTCGTAATAAGAAAATGGCTGATTTGTTATTGGCAAAGGAGAAGCTGTTAACGGTGGCGAAATATTGTCTGCTATCGATAGTGTCGTTGTACTCAGGTGCTCTGCAGTTCTTACTGTAGAAGACTAAAACTTGCTGAAGAAAAATAACGCTGCAAAGGAAACACAACAACTAAATTTACTCCTTGCAGCAGCTTTCATTTTTCATATTCTTTCAATGCTATAATGTCCCATTTTCAAAATCAGTCTTCGAGATGCATACAAGAAAAACTATAATAACTGAGAAATTACTTGAAGATCGACTTCTGTTTTCGCTTCTGACAAACATATCCATAAGAGCAGGTGAACAAGCAGCCAGAACAATCTGAAAAGTTTCATCTTAAGTCCAAAATATGATGAAATTTTATCACGCACTGCAATCTTTTATTGAATTAAATTGGATGAGCACACAAAACATTCAGCTAAAAAGGAAAAATGCAGTATACAGGACCTTATGAGCAAGAATCTCCTTTTCATGTACAAACAGAACAACGTCACAAAGTTCACGGTTCCGCCGAAAGGTGTTCAAATGGGAAAGCAACGTATTCTGCAATAATGTGACTGTTATGACCAAGTTTTTCTTTCATCTTTTTATAAATGGATTGTTGCTCTGTGTTATATTAATGAACAACGCGAAGAAAGCAAATATGCATCATATAAATTATAGTAAATGATGAACGCATGTATTTACCTGCATGGAGTTATCACACATTTTCAACATGATTTCTTCATTCTTAATAGTCATCGAGGTATCTGATTCACTACCATGTAGTGGTGTATCTCGCACTGATATTTTCGGCTTCTAAATATGATATTTCGAGTGAATGAAAAAAACTTAATATAATCCCGGGATAAGCTATACAATAGTATTGAACAGCAACTTAAATATTTAAGAACACTAACAGTACAGTAAAAACTCACCAAAAGAAAATTATCATTATGATTACCATCATCATAATTGTCTTCACCATCATCATCATTGTCATGATAATCATCGTCATCATCATTGCCATCACCACCATTATCATCGTCATTATTGTTGATACCGTCAGTTGTTTTACATAGGAAAGTATCAGTGCTTAGTACAGGAAGGTGGTTGTTATCAACTGCACAGTATCCAAAGTTACTTAGATGATGAATTTCATCCATTGAATGATAAGATTTCTATCAAATTCGTTTGATATCCTCAAGCTAAATGAATGTACTCCTTTATCAGCAATGCAATAACCACAGTGAGCAAGTGATCTAGAGACCAGAGATTAACTAACTAGTCGATACTCCAATTACTCATTACAGCCCCAATTTAATTTCATGACGGAAATAGATCTCATATTCGAATAAATTATAGGAACGAAATCAAAGTAGCTTAAGATGAACAATAAGAAAACAAACTTCGCTGTACATAAAGGCAACGAAGTTTAAAGTTAGATTGAGAGATGAAATCTCTGTGATGGCGCAAATAAATCTTCTGATCGTTCTCGGAACACTGTATTCACTTGAATTTCAAATGAAAGAATGGAGGAGACGGATATTTACGTGATATTTTATCAGCAAAGTAAGCACCACATAAACTTTTAAAACGAAAATGAAAAAATGCAAATTTTAAGAGATAATGAATGGAAGAGAAAGAAAGCAAATAAGAAGAAATCAATGGTTGAGTGAGAGGAAAATTTAATTACCACCTCATATTAACTCTTTTCCCCACTCTCTGAGCAAATATCAGAAGATTGAAGAGAAAGAGATTGAGCTATTTCATAACTTTCTGAATTATTTCATAACTCTCTGAATTATTTCATAACTCTCTGAATTATTTCATAACTCTCTGAATTATTTCATAACTCTCTGAATTATTTCATAACTCTCCGAATTATTTCATAACGAATTATTTCATAATTCTCTGAATTATTTCATAATGAAACATTCCTTCAAACAAGAATCACGTGGAAAGTGGAAAGATCTTATAAGTAATGGTATGTCTCAAAGGCTCTGCCAACGTGTAAAATTCAACGTAGACAGAGATCAACGTGAGTTTTCCATCTGTGCAATTTTATGAATTATTCGAGTACTCTAATGTCACGTCGCATTCCATTTTTTCGCTTAACAAAGCGTTTTCGCTGATCTTTTGAATTTCTCTGTAGAAATGTATTAGTGACTGCGCACAGCAAACATAGAATCTACGCAAAGGCTATTGACCTTGAATTTGCGGTAGAGATCGATAAGAAAAGCAGTGCGTACTTTTGAGAGATTAGTTTGTGCCAAAAATGACCTAATTTTAAAAACAATTCTAACACAACATTTCAAATTTATATTTCCGTGCTTCGGGTTTACAACTTCGGAACTTGTGATAGTGGAAGAATGGAAAAGCGGCAAAGGTTAAGGAAGTCAAAATAAGGAGATGAAATTTTTGAATTATAACAATGAATTGAAATACTAAACTTACATTTCACGAAAACTTACATTTTTTCCTAATGAATAACTGATCAAAAAGATTGAAGAACAGCGAATCAATCAAATCGATTATTTTTATGAAGAGAAAAGATGTGTGAAGGTTTTGAGAAGTAAACTTGCTTTTATTCCTATTATATTGTTTGTTCACAATGCTTCGTTTTATTTTTACAAGTTTTGGAAAATTCGTATGTTCACAGTTTGATTCGAAATGAAATTTATCAATATTTGTGTGATAAAAAAGAACATTATCCAAATGACTGTTATCAGACTCGAAATGGAAAGTATCTAAACATGAGACAGAACCAATGCATTGAAGAGGTCTGGTAGAGACAAATGATCACAAAAACCCAAAATTTCTGAGACTTGAACAGACTCAATAAATTTAAGTGGAAATCAATAATTTACCAAGAGCTCCACCGAGATTTTGTAAGCCGGGAATGAGTCATTTTTTCTTGCAAAATATTGAAATAACACAATGTTTTCCGCAGTTGTGCAGGCTCCCGCAAACTCGTGCCGAGCGAGCTACCACCTTCGACAGATTCTTAAATTAGTCCAAATTTTAACTTCTAATAGCTAACTAAATCACATAAAAAGAAGCAGCTACTATCACGAAAAAGTAACCAAAAAGTTACTCTAAATTACTCGAAGGTGGCTTCTTACCTAAACTGGAGACGATGAAATAAAGTTTTTTGAGCCCGTACAGAAATGAGATAGCTTGTTGCTCCAACAGGATTCACAATGTGTAAGAACGAGAAGTTTCTTCATTATCAACAATAGTGACAAATAGGAAGACGTGGAAAATGATGAATAGGATTGTTTTCAGGCTTCGTATCAAACAACAATCTATTTACGTTGAAAAGCATCTCTTTTCTTCAAGAAAAATCTGATCATTTCTAACATCTTTTTGGTTTCCTTCTCTTTCAAGTGAAAGAATCGAAGAATGATCATAATTCATGGCTCTTACACAGACCAAAAAATTGAAACATTTGCTGGATTGCGCCTGGGTTGCCCAGTCTGAATGATGTCGACACTGGCTGTGATGCATTTGGTCGAGATGGTTTCGGCCCGAATCTGAAAAAAGAACTGAATGTCTAGCTGCTCGAAACAATAATACAAAATGCGCAATTGTAATGCCATTATTCTCTTCTGCTTCATGATATATATAACTTGTGATTCAATGCCGAATATAATTAAGCTGATAAAACAATATAGGGGCCTTTCCGCCCATTTTTGAATATTTTTCGAATTAAAAATCTATTTTCGGCTTATGACATTGGTGAGAAATCATTCAAAAATTATGAATAAGGAGATATGATCGCCATTCAAAAATTATGAATAAGGAGATATGATCGCCATGAAAAGAAGTTCTCCTGCGTCTGAAAAACTGAATTGGTTTGCTGATTTGATAAAATTCATAAATGTAAAATGTACCGTCGAAGTTTAAGCCTGGCATTCCTAGCACCATTCTTGGTATCATGTTGCATCCCGATTGTCAATGAATCCTCATCTTGATTTAACAGAAAAGCAGGTCCATCGGTGGTTGTTGTCTCATAGATTTGTTTTTCATGTGATGGTAAAGCTGCTTGTGCTATTGACAATCCATCCTTAAATGTCATGCTGCATTGCTGTTAGTTTCAAAAAATGCTTTGTAGATTATCCTTATCATTGTTCTCTACACCTTTTTCTACTAATTTATATAATCTATCAATTTCGGAAGGTTTAATAACAAGATTCTCTGTTAATCATTGCCAGCATTATCATGAAAAATGGGCTATTCATCCATGACTTTTTGATTTATTTGTCGACTACTAACATTGTTAAAAATAGCTTTTTAGATCATATAAATATTTGCACGATGACAAAATATTTACAAATATTAACAGCAACTGTCATTAAGTGCATATTAAATAAAGCATTGGAATTTCGAAGCCTTGCTACTAAAATTTCTGAAGCTATTATGATACAACATTACGCACCTGGATATTTTGCAGGAGATCGGATACCCCACCTAATATACCATGTCTGCTTGCATGTTTTGATTTATCAAAATTTTCGTCGTAAATATCATAATAATCAATAGCGACATCTTCCTTTACCGCTGTAGATTTAATGGAAGATACAGTAGCATTCAACAAAGGTTTAGAAGTCGATGACTGCGGTAGTATCTTCTCTGTTACAAACGCTACCTTTAAATTTACATTTGCGTTAAGCTTCTAAAAAAGAGTTTGTAATAACTACGCCAATAAACCAGAATGTAATAACTATTTATAATTTAAAAGTAGATCTGATAAAAAGTGAAGTCATGATTTAAAATTTTCTTGATTATACTGCCTTTAAAAATGACTCCAATTCTATTTCTTGACAGTCTTTTCTCTTTTGATTCTCGTACAACGGTAGTAACACTTCGCCGAATAAAATTCTGTCTGGGAATCTATTATTTTAAATTTCTGAACCAATCATATAAAAAATTTCCATACAATGATGACTGATTCAAACTGATAATTGCGAAACGCTTAAATTGATCAAAGGACTAACGTGCATATTCTTTAATAATTGGAGTGGTTAACAGAGTTTTTGTTACTGGCTTTATAAGGCATTCACTTTACTTACTCTTGAACTTCGCGCGATTTTTTGTTCATTCCCCAATTGCGGAACGGGAGTTTTGGAAAATGTTTGAATATCATTTATATTACTAAAAAATCTTGAGCGTATATCATCTAGGTGATCCTGTTTCATAAACATCGGATCAAATCCCTGAAAATCTTTACTGTTCATAGCTGAACAATGATAAACCATGTTCTAAGAGAAAATAACTTGTACACAAATAAATAAGCAAATAAACAACTCCTATGTGGATTTTTTAACTTCACTTCTTTGAATCATTACTATCCGCAAAATTTTTAATTAGAAATTTCACCTCAATTCTATTGAACAAAAAGTTGGGTTTTCCGTAAAATCTGATGGGAACTAACAATGGCATCAAAACGGTTATGAGTCCATTGCCATGGAATTTGACGGCGTGTACGTAAAGAAGCATCATACTCGATTTCACTTTTACCCTGAACGTCTACGGGACATAGCTGAAGCCACCATCGCAAGTCACTGAAAAATTGCAAAATAATAGTGAGATACGTTTACAGAACGTCAACAATTTAATTCGTCATGATATTACGAATTTATTAAGAGAAAGAAAAATCTATACGAAAAAAATCGATGAGAAATAATATAGCAGTAGCAAACGACGAGGTAAATGTGACAGCATATTACTTTATCAATTTTAAAACTTGAAATTTCTAAATTTCCTGTCATCCTTTTTATCTCCTCCATTTGCATTGTTTGCTTTATTCCTATCTGATTTACGACTTATCAACTTCAAAGTTGTTGGTACATTAGGGTGTGTTGTGTCTGTCTTTGGAATTCTAAACAAAACACTTGCCAAGTTATCAGACCTTATTCAGCAGTACAGTAATTCAAATACAAAAATGAAACGAACCTGTCATCGAGTACTGCTTGCCACTTGCGTATGATCTGTGTGCCAGTAAAGAATGTCGATGACCGGTGGTGCTCGTTTAGGAATTTAGTATCAATGCAGTCATCTGTCCGAATCTTGACTGATTTACTACTGCAGCAAAGCAACTGCCATGCACTGAATTTTTCGGAACTACCTTCAACCATTCTGACGCCAGCTGTATACTGAAAGCAATGATACAATATTAAAGAGACCAAACTTGTTTAAAAAGATAACGTTGAAGCAACTGAAGCAATGTTACTGATTTATGCTACGGTTGAATCCAAACATTGCAAGTTGAGTCGAAAAAACGCAACTGCTTGTTCGCCTCATTGATTCTAATTCCCAGTTTTGACTCATATCATCTCTTTAACTAAACTTGTTCGACGGTTCGTATTGTAAAACTCCATGGAAAGCAGCAACTGTGCTAATGAAAGGAATGAGAGAAAGTTTGCGCGTGATACATGGAAGACGATAGTGAATTGTCCTTTGCACTCATCTTGACTTCATCGTTATCTTATCATTGCGTAAGTTGGGCCAGGGAAGTGTAAGAGACAGACATTCCCTAAAATGGTCTTTTTATGTTTGTGTCCATGTGAAGAGGGCGACGATTTATCTTCTTCAATACAGATGTAGTGAATACCATTTGGAACTGAGCGGAGTTGGCTATGCTTGCCGAGATCTTTCTCTCTACTCATCAAAGATTAGCTCCACTCCCGTTGTTACTCTTCTGGTAGCTATCCAAATCATGCTTACATTAGATGACCGAACAATACAGCTGTTTGTGAAATGAATTCCTACCTGATTGCTTCCACAGCTTAAATATATGTCGTCCAAGGGGGATGATGCGCTGTCCGATATTTTACACGTTTCGTTCATCTGCTGCAAAAATAAAACATGAAAATATGAACCAAAAGTTGTATAAATGATAATTGCAAATATTTCAATATATCATGGTCTCAACATAGAGTTGTTTGATAATACGGACAATATTGATTTCATATTTCAAAAAGTAAGACATTGAGCTAAACTAAAAAGAACATACCATATGAATATTATCGAACGCTGAACATGCAAATCTGTAATAACGTTCTTTGCCAGTAAATGCGGTGTTGAAAGTTGAAAGAAAAAAGCCTTCAGGGCATTGGAAAGTCGTTGATACATAAGGACGCACTGTTTCTAATAGTAAGCTAATGTAGGTTGCTGTTTGCCAGATCGTTTCTCTGCTGCAAATTAGATATGAGATTTTATGATTCTGAAGTTTCACATCTCGTTGGTATTTTATTGAAAATAACTTTCATTTGAAATTCGATTTAATAAGTCACAGATAAGTCCGTATTGGTTAATTCATTTGCGTGCCTGTTTTAAATTACAAGAATTAGTCCAGAAAGCAAGTGTCAACTTGAATGAAATGAAGGAGCTTCAAGATGATTCAGCCATGAAATCATCTTCATCCAGACATTTTCCAAATTTTAAGAAAAGTTATCGTCATTCATAAAAACCGAACCTCTTCATTTTTTTTAGGAAAAAAGTGAGCTGATAATTAGTAACGTTAAAACATGAAATTTTTCAATTCAGCAAATTTCATCGCGCCATCAAGTTCCTGAAAATTAAAAAATTCTAAAAAATATTTAAAAAATTCTAAATGAAGCAATTTTTGAGAAAGTACTGTAAATTTCAACTGATATTTTAGAAAGAAACAAATTTTGACTGCAAAATTGAGGAAGAGATTTCCTCCCTAGATGAAGAGAACTGTGGCAATAATAAACAGCAACAAGACGAACAATGTTTCCTGATTCGAATGCATAATGTCAGCGAAATGGGGCAAGACATTGAAATTTCACCAGTAAACGATGCGCACTCGAAGGTTGATGATGGAAATGAAGATACTGGTGAATTGTTGAAATGTGACAGACTGTTGTAAATTGTCATCCCCTCTCTATTAATGCTCTATTGGATGATACCTTGGTGACATTGACCCATCATCATCAGTCACGGAGCTATTCATATTGAAACTTTTTGTCCCGTTTTTCTTATGCAACAAAACATGAGAGAGCTACAATTTCAACTTACTATGTAATGCGACATGAAAGCTCTAATATTTTCAACTAAATCTCATTGCCTATATCTTATCAAGATTATACATATTGCTTCTGAATACGGATCAACTCAAACATTTAACTTTCAGGATTTAATTTTTTTATTTTGAATGCCTTTTATCAAATCTAAAGAATTTTCACTGAATCATTGTTTCACTATAATTCCTTTAATTTAATTTCCAGCGTCTGAAGTTATATTCTTGAAATGTTTTACTTTTATAATCATTTTTGGTGACATATCATACTAACATAATTCTATTATAAATGTGCGTACATTAAGTTCAAAAGCAATAGTTTTGATCTGCTATTACGCACAATCTCAACATGTGAAGATAAGTGAATATTTTGATTAGAAAGTAATCATAATTATGCTATAGATATTGCACAGAGAGGATATCTTAACAGTGTGACCTTCAAAAATTTGCCATAAATAAAGTTTGGATTTATTCCTATATTATTTTCTTAAATAAAACGTTTACTCAGATAGTGTAGTGGGTAGGAGATGCTGTCGTACTAAACAACTCAGGTTTGCATTTCTTCTGTGTCGCATTCCAGCTCCGCATTGTCGACGATTCCTAAAGCAGTGCGGCGTTCTAAACAATGCGTAAACAAATGCTTTCAAGGCAAAATCGCAACCAGCTTACAATGTTTCCGACTTGTTTGCTGTACTTTAAAGCTTGCTACATTTCCCTAACACGTACTACGTATGTGCCAAAGTCGATTCAGAAACGCGGAAATTTAGTAGTGCACAGTGCTCTGTTTCGAATATTTGTTGGATAAATTGGTTCATTACACGCACGTAAGAATTGGTTATTTTATGCCTAAAATGCTAGACTATCTGTTCTAACTCGCAATATGCTAACTAATTGACGTATTTTTTTTAAGCGTTGCAAATCAAGTCCATTGTCCTTAATGAACTTCTGCTGTGACGGTTAATTTTATATGCAATTACGAACTGTTCTAAAAAATTTATGTGCAATCATCGGAATACTACAAAGGAGCAGTTGTAAAGCAACATCCACTATATAAAGAGCCTACTTGGCTCAACCAGGATCCGATGAGGCATGCACTCAATTTAGTTGATTGGCTGGATCGTCTTTCTACTCAAATGAGTCCAAAACTGTACGTTTTGGTTCAGTTGATCTCCATTCCTGTGATTCCTACACCATTTTCTCTCTGTTTCATTCGATCACTGCTGTATTGCTCTAATTTAATTTATTTAATTAATTGCCTAATGTCAGCTTTCTTTTTATCATTCTCGGTTTAATTTTCTGATAACGTAATAAGATCTATCAATAAACCTTTTTCACAAATGCTATTCGGTGACCTTACATGTAATACAGCACAAGACTTCGTCCATGAAAAATTCTTTCACAACAATTTTGAATCATTCAGTACAATTGATAGGCAGGAGCTGAGGTGCGAAGGGAAATGAGAACTTCCCGAGAATGATCAACTGCCCTTCATTGAAAGTTTTATGATTTTGATATTAGTCGAAACAAGTTTTAAAGATAATTTAAATGTTCCGGTTGTGCCTATCGTTTCTACAATACTATTCTTTTTCTATCTAGCCATTTCGATACTTGCCTGCAATTTTTAAGAGATATTTCAATTCTGTTCTGATTTCATTTGTGAAAAATTACATCTCCGCAAGAGATTCTTCCGATGTGCAATCCAAATAAGTTGCAAACTAAAATTTCACATCTAATTTATATTAAAAATATTGTCCTAAATTGTTTCCGAGAAGAGAAAAAATGAAATAACAGAAAATCTAGTCAACCAAATGAATTTTGCATTTTCAACAATGAAAAAAGCAAGGTATCTTTTGATGAGAAAGACTACTGCTAGCTTTCCATGACACTTTTTGATGTATCAAAAAGTCCTCTAAAATTCTATCTGAATTCGAGTCCTCAGAAATTTTTGGAGAAATTACAAAAAAAAACCAAATCAAAATCTCATCAAAATCAACGGAACTTATCACTAGAAAAAAATAAAATATGTGAAAATTATATTGAAAAAATCAGAATAATAACAAATATTGCGAATCATCTCTCTCTGATTTGAACTTTTGTGCCAGACATCCTTTTAAAAGGGGAAATTTACAGAGAATGAAATTTTCTAATTCCATAAAAAAACTTTTATTTATTTATTTTCTCACTTATTTTTCGTTTCAATCATCCCATTTTTATCATATCTGCCAATATGCTGCTTGATTAATATGCACATTGATACGAAAATAATTTCTAATAATGCATTATTTAAATAATAGAAACATATCCATTTGGGAACATTTTAAAGAAAGAGATAATATCATTGAGTAATAGAATTCCAAACTAACTGTGTGTGATGCTTTTCGTTTTCTTATAGCTAATTTCACTAATCTTCGAAATTTAAAAAGTGTTTGTTCCAAACATTGAAGATGACTGCATTTTCAGATAGGCAAGAAGGGCTAGCTATCATTGTCTTCTGAAACAACTAAATGATTTCTACGGTAAATTTATTTGAACGTTTTTGTAATAGATGATGTCATATTATGAGAGATAGATCCTCAAACTTCTACCTCAAACTTCTGTGATTGAAAATTCCACCTTTTTGTGGTGCTTCCTTTAGTGGTAGAAAATACAACAGTACATTGTGTGTTAATACAATGAGACAAATGGCTACATATCGTGTCAGTAGTAATCATTATGGCAAAATGAGCATTACTTAACGCTAAATTTTGGATTTTTTTTTTTGAAATTTTTTTGAGTTGCGTTAGTTTGTTGGTTGTTGAAGGTGTGCGATGGAATCGTCGAGGAGCGATGATAATGCTAATGGAGATGCGAATTTATTGATAAATGAGGATGAAAACAAATATTTGGACCAGATTAGGTATATTTTGAATAATGGCGACAAAATCGATGACCGAACAGGTGTTGGGACAATCTCTGTGTTTGGAATGCATTCAGTGTATTCGCTTCGAAATGGTAAGAAGTTTCTTTATGAGAAGACTAAATATATCATTGCTATGAAAAGAAAATTTTGTATTTATGCATTATTTGGAAAAACAGTATTTTATGATGATTTAAACTAAAAGCTTACAACAATTTTATTCAACAATTTCGACAATTTTATAGCCTTTTTATAGGTGTTATTCCGGTATTGACAACTAAACGAGTTTTTTGGAAAGGCGTTGTTGAAGAACTATTATGGTTCATTCGAGGGGATACAAATGCAAAGCATTTATCTGAGAAAGGTGTTAAAATTTGGGATGCAAATGGATCTCGACAGTTTTTAGATCAATATGGTTTTAATGATCGACCTGAAGGAGATTTAGGGCCTGTTTATGGCTTCCAGGTTAGGCTTGACTTCCTAAAACTTCTGTTTCAAGAGTGATATTGATTACGGACTATTGCATGTGATCAAAAATCAGGATTCACCGCTCACTTCATCGTATTTTGCTTTCTTACCGTTTGATTTAATAAAGTAATTGATAGTGGCGACACTGTGGTGCTGAGTATCGAGGCATGGACGCTGACTATACCAATGAAGGTATCGATCAGCTATCTGAAATCATTAATCTGATCAAAAATGAACCATACAGTCGTCGTATCATACTCAATGCCTGGAATGTTAAAGGTATTGATTTGATTTGATTTTTCTTTTAAAAACTGCTTTGTCATTTTTTTTTTTTTTTTGCGGAACATACTTTGGATTTGAGGTTCGTGGCTTAGTCGCCTTTAGATTTGAAACTGATGGCTCTACCACCTTGTCATGCGCTTGCTCAATTTGCTGTGCGTAATGGCGAACTTTCATGTCAGTTGTACCAACGTTCTGGAGACATGGTTTGGTTTTGATTTATAATTTATTGCAGTTAGTTTTTCAGGTCGTACTTTTGATGCTTGAATTCTTATTTTCAGGGTTTGGGAGTGCCTTTTAACTTAGCAAGCTATGGGCTTTTGACGCATATGATAGCTCATGTTTGTGGTCTTAAGGTACGATATTTGATGTTTTCTCCGAGATTGATTCTGAACTTTTTGAGATTCTTAACAGTTTTTTTGTTTAGGCTGGTCACCTATGTCATGTTTTGGGGGACGCACATGTCTATCTTAATCATATCGACGCACTGCAAGAGCAAGTCAGTTTTGACTCTTTTGGGTTTTCACCGTATATCTTATTTTGACTAGAGTTTTTATTAACATATTTTGCAGCTCAAACGTCAACCGCGACCATTCCCTGTTGTTCGATTCACTGGAAATATTAAAACAATAGATGATTTCACTTATGAGTCAATTATTCTCGAAAATTATCAACCGATGTCAGCAATCAAAATGGCAATGGCTGTATAAATCGCTTTCGTGTCGCCTTTTAACATTCGTACCAAAGTAATATGTTAAGAAAACAGCTTTGAATTTTCATTCTCCTTACCTGTATCTTGCAGACTGTTTCAAGTGAATGTTTCAAGATTGTTCTATCTTCCTTCATGTTTACTGTGATATCTCCACGAATTCCTCTTTTTAGCGGCAGATTTTTACTTTATAATATTTCATTTCGGAAGCAAGAAAAAGTTTTGACTTTTTCGGGATCACATTGTTTGAGTACAAGTCATAAAAAAACTTTAAAAGTTGTGGAATTCAGTGGTTGGCGAGATCGTTATATTTTTTTCAACAGAAATAAAATTGCCAAAGATTAATGATTGGTACACTCATTCAGGCGATAATTTAATGACATGGTGAATCATAGTTAAGAAGTTTCAAATTTTATAGCTAATCAGGCGTTCCTGATCTGGAAAAAGGCAGAACAATTCAGAATCCTTCTGTTCTGGAAGAATAAAAAAGGTATCTTAACAAATCTGTTTCAAGTTAAATAAAATTCCTACTTCTACGGTTGTTTCCTTAGCCTGAACCTGAATTCTGTAATTGGTTTTTTTGGCGAACTTGGAGATATTTGGGTGCATGGATTACTCAGTGAAAGAAAGTGGATGGTCGATAACGAAAGTTTATTTGAAAATTTTTCAAGCGAAGGCTGTTCTTCGCATTCTTCTTTGTCATCTTGGGCATTATCACAGTCGAGTTTTCACTCAGAAAAATTACTGAGTAGGGTTTTCATTGCTGATTGGTGCTTGATACATTTACTTGGGTTGAATTTTGATGCAAGAACTTCATATTTTTCAAATTTGAATAAATGCAGGAAATGGAAATTGTATTTAGAATATTAAATGGGCGGCATATGTTCTGTGGTTCAAATTATTTTTTTTTGACTTGTCGAGTGGGTTTGTTCTGCAAAATGGTTTTAAGATTTTATGATGAGGACCCCACAGAAATAACGTTTATTTATGACTGGCCAGTACAAATTTTCCAGCCAGTTAATGGTTTCAATGTTTTCGGTGATACCGAGACATTCTGCACCAATTATCGCAGTGCGAGTCATGAGTGGTACCAAGCTTTACTATACTCTCTTTTAAATAATTCTGGTGAAGTTGCCATTTATTAATAACATTGCGAGTCTCATTTTGACTTTATTGGCACTACTTTAAATTCATTCTTATTGCAATAATAATTGTTATGCATGGTCTTCTGGCGTATCAATGAACCTAAAAGTATTATAGTTTTTTTAAGGATGGTACATTTGTATAGAACCAACTTCGGTGTACCATCAAGACCTAGAATACATCTGTATTTGGAACAAAGTAGGATGGTAACAGGGCATCCATCTCCTGTGGAATGCAAGTTTTCGTTTAGATTGCTGGAAGATGATACTTGCCACGGTTCATATTATTGCATGCTAAATTTTTTAGATTTTGTACACGAATTTTTCTTTTTACCCTATTTAGCTGAAAGTGAAAGAACTGATAGTTTGGATAAAATTGTCACTGAAATAAAATAGTTTCGCATTCGTTTGGAAGCGTATAAATGTACGAATTGATATAGACTGAATAAACAACTGCTGCAGTAATGCATTATGTGACAAAAAGGAGTCAATCAGAACATCTTGCAGAGTTCGCAGTGGTTTTAGATAATTCGTAATTAAAATTTGAAATATGCTTGAGAATTCCAATAATTATTAAGAGTGCTACTTCATCGGGCTTGTAAAAAATTACTTTTTTAAGCATAAAAAATACAATCAGAGCAGTTGAATGTCTGCGAGAGTAAGCCGTAACGAGAAGGGCACTGTAATCGATAAAACAATATTTGAAGTTTGATTTTGCCAGCTGCTTCACTATTTCTATTTTCCTGTAGGAAGTGTAATCGCTGTACGTTCTTTGACAACGTTTACATCATTGGACAGCTTCCGAGTGCCTAGAGATTCGGGATTTGTGGAATCGTTGACAGAGTGTTTCACGAATCAATTTAATAATGGTATACTTCCATTATTAAAAGTCTTGTTAAGGAATAGTTCATATGCAGTAGGCTAGGAATGCATGGAATGCACATTTCCGTACCGTGCTTTTCATGGCGTTAAGGCTGTATGCTAACTCAATGAAATAAATTTACTCCAGGAAATAGTTTCGTCTCATTTCAGTTCTTTAAAATCTTCACCGATATTAGTGTGGTATATTTCAGGCAAAACAATCATGATTACAATTGACCTTCTGTTCGATACGGAATCTTTTAATTTTAGCTTTAGTAATTGGATGAATATGGTTCCAGCACCTCCTACTGATACTACGAATGATTTTCGCTTCAAAGTTCTCAGCAGTGAAAATGCGTAAGTTGTCTTCATTTTTCCTTTATTAATGCTAACAGGGTAGTATTAATGGACTTCTCGATTCTAATAAGATTCATTGCCTATGCAGTCAATACCAACAGATGTCTAAACAGAATTGGTGATGAATGCAAAATATAATTTGAAAATATTAGGATGCAGTTGGTTGGAAAAGAAATATGTAGAGTAGAAATTAAAGTTAATTTGATATTTTCAAACAATGTTTTTATTACAACGAGTTTCATTTTTAAACTGAAGCTTGATAGTGCTACTCTTTCCAGCGATTTTACCATACATTGTCGGGATGGTGATCTTAAAATATGGAAAAGTGCGTTATTCTTAAGCTCTGATTACTTTCGTTCTTTGTTTACTGCAAATGATGAAGGATTAGTGTCTAAAGAACAATCAGTACCTGATTATAATCTGGAATCCGTTCGCAAGGTGTTGTTAATATCATAACAAATTAAAGTTATAAAGTGTACAACTGAAAATTATTGTGTTACTAAAAAATATTATCATATTAGAAATTATCTCTATATGCTCATAAATCTGTATACTTTGACAACTGCAGAGAATTGCTTATTCGTATTATGAAAATGGTATTTGTGTCGTGGACAGAGGTTTCCATGAAGAAACTTGTTCCATTTTCAGGTATTAATGTTTATGATTACGGGTACATTTGAAATGCCAGACAATTTGACACCGGAATTGGCTAAAGAGATAATCGATATAGCAACGCATTTCAAACCCTTGAATCGTGACGCGCTCAGAAATACCATTCATCGTGCTCTTTGTAAGCTGCTGCTCGAGGTAAGACTTTATTCTCTTTTTGCAAATTTCATTCTGCAGTACTGAACAAAATGTGACAAAATTGGTCGTCTAAATAATTTCAGATGCAGTGGAACTCTGTTTTTCTGATTATGTCAGAAATTTCAGATTAAATTTATTACAGCAAACTAAATTAGTATGAACTGTTTTGAGTCTTTCTTCCACTTCAGTTTCAGGATTTTATAGTCTTGGACAAAATTGTTCAGTTCTTGGTATTTGCACATGAAATGAATTTATCACAGTTGAAAATAATGTGTATGTCAATTATCGTTTATGAACATTACGACCGTTTCAAAGAGGAGTACAATGAGGAGGTAATGCTTCCTATATTTATTAAAATAATGCGTGAAAGACACTTTATGATAGAAATAAGAAGTGAATGCCGCTGATTAACAATTTTGATATAAGAATATTCACTATTGCGTTCGTTAGTTTACCAATAATTAGTTTCATAAACCTTTTCATTTAGTTTTAATTAGATTAAATTAATATTTCTTGAAGGCTGCTCAAATAAAAAGTTTGTATTTTTTACAGTCACCAAATGCTGATCACCGAGCGCTTCATGAACGTTTGCGTCGTAGTGGCTTCCTTCTAACTGTCTCTCCATTATCACGAATTGACTCAATCCGACGGCAGTCTCTCAAATGTCGACGAGTTTTTCGGTATGGACAAAAATCAAATCAAAATTCAGTACAATCAAATCAAAATTCATTACCAGTGCCGAGCAACTGGACCGATGCAATATGGAATGATGTAGATTAATGTTATCTCTTCCATATTCTTAAAAGATATTCACGTTATTATTACATTATTATTAACCTGTGTTTCCATCAATGAATTAGAAGTGCTGAAGATGAATAATGAATGGAAAAGAAAGTAGCTTTCAGTTGAACACTGATGACTGACATAGCACTGCTGGTTTTACAACTCTGATATTGTACTCTGTTAATGCCGGCAATAAATAGCAGATTAGTAAGGAGGATAAGATAAAAACATGAATTAAGTTACATTAAAATATATTCGTTAAAACTCTTTTGTACTATACATAAAATTGCTCTTTTATACTGACAAGAAGCTTCCCAGGGATTTTGAAAAAATCTTTCTTCAAGAAATTTCCCTTACTTATTAGAATTTCACATTTCATGAGACGATGCTTCGCTTATAAAAGGAAAATTAAAGAACTTTTTAAACTTTCACATATTTTCCTTGCCAGAAAAAACTGGAAAAATTAGATCTGTGGCAGAAATGAGATATCTGGAACATGAAAGAAAAGAATATGAGAAAAAATTTTATGTAGTGCTTGAAAAAGGAATGATGTCAAAGTGAAATTTATCGAAGATGAGGGTATAAAAACAAATTTTTTGATTCGGTAGCTCTAATGTTGGTCGCTTCAACAGTACTATGACCTTGTTCATATTTCTCTTACATACCAATAAGTGTCCCTGGCATGATGTCTGGTTTCTTGGTCACTTGAATGGACACATTGGAAGATCTTGCATTCGTTTCTAGGCTTAACAAATTAATCGAGAATGTTAAATTCACTGGAATATTTGGGAGTTAATTTCCGTTATCATTTCATGCACATCAAGTTACTTGGCTGTAGCAATGCAATAAACGTTTAAAGTTATATTCTTAGTTGGCTATTTTAATCTAGCTCATCACAGGAGTGAAATACATCTCGCAAACTGTAAAATTTGAAGTTGTAGAGCTGTAGTTGATAGAACTTTTGAACTCAATAAAATAATAACGAAAAAAATAATTAAAAAAAAACAAATAAAAAAAAAAAAACATAAAACAATAAAATGTTTAAAACATCCGAAAACCGGAGGCAAAGATAATAAACGAACAATTTATCGAAAAGTAAAAACAATAGAAAAAAACTAAAAAGAAAAACAAGATCTATAGAAGACATTTGCTCAGAAGCTTGGAACCGTTCAGAAAAGACAGAAAAAATTGGAGTAAATGTTGCTGTGCTGTACTGGACACAATAAGGGAATATTTTCTGGAAGACGAAGAATGGAGTTGAAGAAGTTGTGATGTTTTTCGGTCTCTGCCGCATTTTCTGTTCGCACTCTCTTCCCGAATCCATCGTTCCACCATCTTGTCGCGTTCCCAATTTCGATTTCGGTGCCAGGTTGCGCATAGTAAAGTACATTTTTGGCGCATTTTTCGAGCAATATACTACACTACAATAGTGCAGTGAGTTTTCCTTCCGGCACTTACCCCTTCTCTTTCTCCATCTCGTATCAGTTAGATTGTTGCAAATTATTTCCTCGATATATCGCCTTTTTTCAGGTTATTTATTTTTTCTTCAAAAACAAATGCAATTGAACCTGATATATCCTAAAGAAGATACTCATATGCTCATCTACTCGATTTTGCTACTTTTTCATTTACATTCTTCAAGTGGCTAATTGCATTTCTTTCCATTCTCGGCTATTTTCTCTGCTATTTGACGTTTCTCCTAATAATGCTCATGTAAACTATGCATTTTTTAATTGTTTTTATTCATCGATTTCTTTTCTAATCTATCTTTTCTGTTTTTTTTTTTTTCTGTGTACATACTGTTAATGTATCACTTTTACTACATAGAGCATTTTCTATTGTAAGTTTCCAAAGTGTTAAGATTGTCAGGATTAGATGAGGATTTCAACCATAGCATCAGATTTTCATTGAGAAAATGAGATGTATTTGAAGTTTTGGATGACAAAAAATTGATTTCATTCAAGCTTCTCAATGCTTCTGACTTTTCAAACGATATGATCGAGAGGTTGGTTACATCAAACTGAATTTAATTAGAAGTTTTTAATGATGCACAGCCTTCATTGAAAGAATCAATCACTGAATTTACCGAACTCCAATTCAATCACTAATCAGTCCCATGTTATAAAGGTCATTCCATCTTTATGTTCTCACATCCTTGTGTATACGGCAAACTTCGTTTATTCAAATATGATGTGAAACCAATTTATAACATTCTAAATTATGCTTTTCACGGTTTAAGTAACAGTCACAAGCTGATTGAATGTGATAGGGTATATATCAACCAAAGTCCATTAATGCGTCATCGAAGAACTATCATTTCTATTAGCATAAATTATCGCACATTTCATTTTAATTCATTTCAGGTTTCTTATTATATCTGGGAAAAAACATGCGAAATTCTTAGTAAATTTAACTTAACAATATCTATAAGGAAATGTGATTCTTGACAAGAACATATTAGCATTATTCGATACAAAATGAATTATCCAGGATTAATTAAATCATTTTGCAGAGTAATCTGATTTTCTATTACTAATACATCACAAATCTATTGGTAAGTATAATAAGAAATGAAGAGATAACATGTGCATTAGAGTCTGAGATTTTCAGAGAGACTCAAAAAATGTTTTTTTTAAAAAATACGTAGCAACTTTTTTTATACATACATTCAATTCAGAAAATCAATACAAATATGACTCACTAAACCAATTGGTTAATATCAAATAATTTTCATTTTCAATTGCTTTAGTCAGTTAGAGTGAGGATGAAATTTCTTCTACTTTATTTATGCATCAAATAATTCTAGTATCCCAATTTTTCAATTTTCAACTTCTGTCAAATCAAAAAATCGAAATTTAAGTTATTTTGTCGCATCCATGTCGTCACAATGACTCTGTTGACGAATTTTTTTTAGTTACAAACAAATTTGTGCAAACTTTTTTTAAGCTAATAGATTGGCATGGTGTTCCTCAACATTACATAATAGAAGATTTTATCAAAGTATATAAACAAATTATTACAGTATATTATCCTCTCTATGTACTACTTTTATTGATTTTTTATTTCTTATTTCTTAGTTTATGTCTAATTACTTATATTTTGGATGACAAATAAATCATTATCTTCCTCCTTCTAAATACTATGAAAGCATGCTCAATAACGTGAATAACCTAGTAATAAACGGATCGTCACAACATTATTAAATATGTTTGATTGATTTCACGTCTGGGATAAAGTGTTTCAGTTTTAAGCTCAACCGAAAAATCTATTTCAAAATGATATAATATAATGATATAATTTCAAAATGATATAATATATAAATTAACGAATTTATACGCATTTTTTCTATTTATCCAACATTCACACCTCGTATCG
Source organism: Mansonella ozzardi (assembly GCA_029876185.1). Taxonomy (NCBI): domain Eukaryota; kingdom Metazoa; phylum Nematoda; class Chromadorea; order Rhabditida; family Onchocercidae; genus Mansonella; species Mansonella ozzardi. The sequence continues at coordinate 63,230 of JARVGP010000156.1, forward strand.
GGTAAGATAATGAGTAAAATCTGCGAATCAGCTAAGATTTTTTTCTCAGGTTTAGCTTTTGTCCATTAGACTAATCAATATCGCAGCAGTGACAATGTAGATATAGATTTACTTCTGTAGTAGATAACATTGGAACTTGTTCGACTGAAATATGGACATATGCATTTGCTTAAAACCAATTCAAAATTTCTAAGTACCCTCGTATTAGCAATTATATATAGATATCTCCCAATTCAAAATTTCCGAACATATATATATATATTATATATAAAATAATAATATATATGAAAGCGAAAATGCGGTGGAAAAATAGTTTAAATCAACAAAAACATATTTGAAAAGAACACCTTGCAAACTTTATTTATAATAACAGTGATATGGATTGCTTATGGAAATGGATGAGATCTGAACTAATCTATCATAGCCAAATAAAGTCATCAAGAAACATCTTGCATATCGATGAGTGGATAAAATTAGGAATATTTAATTGCAGAAATGATTCTGCGACAATAAATTCTAACATTTTACAAATAGCAAGAGAAAGTATTACCACTAAGCTGCGGAAATATCTCAAGTTTTTGGGAAGATTGTCAGTTATCTTAATTGAAATGCTTTATTACTGCTGAATTGAGAATCAGTAGAGATTTGATGCAAGTAGAGTCTGCTTGCCTGTTTGAATTGACAATGATAACTACATGCTTTGCTGATATTCGTGCTATTGCATAATCACTTTACGTCATTATTTGTATCTAAGCTTACATATATATGTAAGCTTACATCAGCGGCCATTCTGTTGTTCTTTTATGTATTGAGATCTTTTTGAGCAAGAGACAAGCATTCTACTTTCACACTTTCATCAGTCAAACTGTTCGGCACAGTCTGTGCCTCAGTTTGGTTGTCCGTTACGGGTTATTTATAAATACTGTTTCTTCTTTGAACATTTATCATTAAGTTAAAAAATTACAAAATTAAACTTTTATCAAGAGAAGTTCTCGAAAACTTGTTTTTGAAACGTACATAGTATATTTTAGACGCTTGTGTTTATTTTCAATTGTTCATTAAAAGATAAAACGAGTTTAGAGAATAAATTATGAGCTGGATGAAAAATTTTGAAAATTTAGAGCAGCAAGCATTTTAAATGTTAGAAGAAACTTTATAACTTTATAGGAGATTGTATGCTGCTTGCATATAGAACATATTGGCTATAATATAGAACATATTGGCTATAACTGAAGAATGTATGCCCACTCATTTCGATCAACTGTTTTAACACTTGCAACCCATTGTTAATATTTCTCAAATAAGCTTGTTCTTCGTTGTTTGAAATTGTTTGAAAAAAAAATTAATTGAGGTTAAAATTGTTGATAATCCTACTTAATCAGTGCAATAGTAATTATTAAGTTAATCTCTGCCTATTTTACTCAAATCTCATGGAATTAGAGTAGGATTATGAAAATGTCATATGTATTAATGAAAATCAGAGTTTATTATTTGTCTGACTCATTCAACAAATTTCATTTAAAAAGCAAGGGGGAACAGTTCGGTATGCAATACTTTTTTAGCAATTAATATTTCTGTAATTTTCTTATATTAGCATTAAATACCAAACTTACTTATCATTTATAATGTAAACATTCTTGTCTAATTGAAATTCTTATCAGAATCTCACACAAATACCTATGAATGAAAGATGCATTGGTTTGTAATTATACAAAGAAGAAATGATAGTTTTGTTTAATGTCAGCTTCATTCCATTTACATGAATCTTCCAAGCAAAGGGAAATATAAGAATAGTTAATTGATTCAAATTTGAAGTGGAATATCATGAAATAGAAACTATTAAACTGTTTTAAATTAATAAACAGAATATGAATAATGCTTATCATCATTGCAAGTATGTTGCTGCATTTTGAAATTTAACTCAGTATTCACTGATCCAGAAGAATGCAACATCAATTATCAATGTGCGATGGTTTGTGAGTCAGTGTGCAATCGAATAGAATGTAGAAAATAGGAACTTACTTGTGATAATTAATGAACAGCAATGATAACTGTTATCTGTTATACTTTTTTGATAATTTTTTTCTCATTTACAGAATACTTGAATCATATCAATCAGTTATAAACAACACCTTGGGAAAGAATGCAGTGCTCTTAAATCACATTGCTTTGAAAAACGTTTTTGTATATTTTAGTCAATGATACTATTTTTTTGCAGACAGTGTAAACAGAGAGATTCAGAGCAAAGAAGAACGAAACGATGGTACACGGTAATGCTGTAAAGAAACCAGATTTTCGGCAATAAGCATTGAGAATGCCGCAAATGACAATAATCCTATATGATTTTGCATTATGACAATACATCATTCTAAGATTTCTCGGGCATTCACTTCAATCCTATTTCTTTTAGAATATTGTTAGATCTTGACAAAGTAACTCCACTTTTGGACATTAAGCCTCGCTGGTAATTTGACTTTTGCTAAATATTGAACACATAAATTTAGTTGATCTTTTAATATGAAACCTTGTAAGCAATAAACGATAGTAACAGAGATGAACAAAGTAATTGTTATTTTTTATAGTCATTGGTGCAGCGTTTTTACTCAAAAAATTTTCTCGCTTTTTATCAGTTCAAAGTATCTATCACATTTTTTAGACATTCTTGGATTTACAGTAACACATTGAGTTTTGTAGTTGTGTGGTTTACAAATTGATGAAGTTTGCATTTGCAAAATCGTTGGTACGTTTATTGTTTTGTAAAAAATTTTAGCTTTACAAGTATTCATTGCATCTGATAAAATGTATCAAAATTAAATGGAATAGAAGGAGAAAAAAAAAAAAAAATCGTAAAAATATTATGGTATGAGAGAGAGTTGGAAGGAAATCAAGATCAGTTCCACGATTGAATGATGCAATATTTATTTGCACTGCACGGATCATTTTCTTTTTATCATTTTTCATAGATTTTAAAAGTGTGCTGCACGTGGCCATGCAAAAAAAAAAAAAAATTTGACCAGCGGCAATCAATGAATGAATAGGAACATAGAGTTTAGAGCACAACACATAACACATACACACATACACACACACACACACACATACACACACACACACATACACACACACACACACACACAAGAGATACTTATTAAATTGCCCACAGTATGACTGGAACTAAACATCTGCGCCAGACGGTGCAATGAAATGGGCTAGCAAATAATGAAAAGTTCAATTTTGAATCAAACATTAGCTTAAGTAGCTGTTTCGTCTTTTTCAATGAAATATGATATGTTTTTATATATATTTATGTATCAGTGCAAAATACACATGTGCAAAAAGAAAGTCGAGAGTGCATGCAAAGGATGTATGTTTAAAAGAGGCACGAGAGCTGCTATAGCACCTGCCACTAAGGAAAAAAAAAATGAATTTTCCGCGCAAGTCTGTATGTATTTACTAGGTGGGAGCCATCTAATATGTTGATATGGCCTCCCGGCAATAAATGTTAGTCTGGGAGGCCGTCATACCTATTCATTCATCCATTCATCTATCCATCTATCCAACTATCCATCTATCCATCTATCCATCTATCCATCTATTCATCTATCCATCTATCCATCTATTCATCTATCCATCTATTCAACCAATTCATTCATCCATGTGCTTCGCCCCTTCTTTTCCTCTCTATTTTATGAAAAAAAGATGATGTTCTGGAAGATCTACCTTCCAATAGCTTTGCGCGCATAGTGTCAGCATCATCACATCAAGCCAATATAGTTCTAAATCCTCTGCCCTATATGTGAAAAGTATTGCAAGAATTGAGAGTGAACGAAGTGATTGTATCATTTGAAGAAGAAAGAGAAGCAAAGAATGTGGGAAATTTGAGGAGAGTTTATCAGTGTGCCACCGTAGTTTTTATACATATTCAAGTGCGCTAAGTGTTGCGATAATATAAGTCGTGTGTTGTGGGTTGCAAAGGAATACAAATGGAATGAGCGCACATCCTTTATAACTCGCATTTTCTCTACCTCTTCACGGACACTTCGCATGCACGGCACGCACACATGCAGCACGCAGACAGACGAACGAATGACAAAGTGATGAGTTGTGCAGATGGTTCATTTATTTCCTCCTGAAGCGGTGGGATAGGATGGATGGTTTGAAAGGAATGCTCAGAAGAAAACTCGGGATGGTGGTGGGAGGGAAGCTTTTATCACTCTTTATTATCACAAACCACTTATGTCCAATCACTCTTACTACACTTCTTATCACAATCATTTTCTCGTTATTTCCTATAAAGAAATGCTCATTGAAATTCAAAAATTGCTTTTAATTTGCTTTATTCATTTCTTTTTAGCAAAATGATCCAGTGATCAGTATCAAATATTGGTCTTTTTTTAGTAGTGTTGAGATAAATTCATACATAGACACAAATTTCTTAGACGTACGTGACGTGTCAAAGAGAAATCTCTTAGATCTACGTGACGTATCAACTTCAATGCTGGATGAATGACAAAACAACATAGTCTTCGGTATTTACATGCATCAAATGATCTCTATTGTTTTTCCACTTTTCAACTTTTCAACATAATTATAGAAAGCATTGTGTTGCCATATAATTACATCAATAGCAAACAGAAGTGTGTGTCATAATGTCGCATGAAGTTTCAAAGTTTTATAGAAATTTCTTTCGGAAAAGATTATCATAGAGTGATGTCACTGAACAGATATCTTACTTGACATGATGTCCTGTAGAAATCTTGCATACCATTCCACTGATTAATGAATTACATTCCAATGCAATTTTCTACTAAATAGAATCAAATCAGTAAGAGATTTTTAATAGTGCTACTATTTAACATTTATATCAGTTGGTGTCCACTTGTCACTTATTCTCTCTTCTTTGATTTTCAACTGAAATTACTCTGTAAGTGATCGAAAAGTTTGCTTGGCATTCAAAAATGAATAAGAACGATTATTACTGTTTTTGACAGTTGCCAAAATGACAGTGCACTCATAGGCCAGTACTACAGCACTAATCCGAATTGATTCGAATTACATAGTTATTACTTTTCATGCAGTTTGATATCTTCTCAAATGAACTATGCAGATGGTATGACAAAGTAGTGAAGAACGGTAACTAACTACAATAAGTCGCGCTGAATAGTTCAGCCATAATGGAGCCAAAAAAAAGAATTTCAAATTGCCCCATCTAAATGTACATATTTTTCCCCATAATCGTCAAAATAATTTGCAGCTGACTTTACGACTTTACGATTGAATTAAGTTTTTATAAATCATTTTTTACCTTTTTAGTAGTTAGTTTCTTGCATTAAAATAAATTTTAATCTCTTCTCATATTGCCTTCTGCTCAAAGTGTTCTGAGACCAAATTTTCAGTGTCCATGTGGATTAAGATATAAAGCAACACTGACAACAAAAACAATCTTTGTTTTGGCTGTTGACCTATAATTACTGTAAAGGATAGACCGCTCACAAGAGAAGAAAAGAACAGAACTGGGACATGAATAAGTTCAAGAATTAACCAATGAAAGTTTGTCAATCGAATTTGTTGCTTTCTTTGAGACAATATTGTTGTCTTGTAGAAAATATTTTCTTTATTTTTTTTTTTGCATGTTTTCTTTGAATACTATTTCCATTGAGTGCATTGAGAAAAACTATGGCACAATTGAGGGTAACAGTTATAAAGGTTAGCGATTGTTTTTAGAAGATAGCAGAACTTTGTCTTTTTTCAAACAACAGCAAATCATAGCCTAATCTTAGAATGAAAATTTTGTACAGTTAAGAGTCTAGCAGGATTTTGAAGTTAGCTGCTGTGATAAATTGATGCCCAAAAGAATGATAATTAGAAATTTACTAGTTTGGTGTTTTCATTTTTCATCTCCGCGAATATTGAATCACAGTAGAAATATTCTAAATTTCACGCAGAAAGCCGTAAACTCTTGGTCAAAGCGCATAGTATTGTTTCAAAGATTGAAAAGTTAATGCAAACTTGATATTGCATCTATTGATAAACATCCAAATATAAGCAAAAATGTTTAAATAAATTTTTTACAGATTGGAACTAAGTTTTTGAAGCTAAATGTATCATCTTAGCAAACCAAATTGGTTCGATACAATAATAAATAATATAAAAAGTGAGATCAAATATCATTTTATAATATGATCTAACATAACTGTTTAGTCTGGTTTCAATACGTCATGTATAAAGTTTCCGTTGGACATCAATTTTTTAACTTCAAATATCGAAAGTTGCACATCGATCGATAGCACTGTTTTAAGATATAATCCGGAATTTACTTATAAGTGGAGGAGAATGTTTTGAATATAGGGCTTCGATGCTCATTCATCAGCTAACAGACAAAATAAAAAAGGCTACGAGGAACGAAATGATTCTATGTTGTGCAATAATCATTCAGCACAAACAATCTGTGCAGATTTTATCGTGATATTTTATCTTGATACTGCCCAAAGATTCATTTCATTCCCTGTAGTGATTAATGAGTGAACGAACAATTTGTTAAAATTTCTATAAAATATTAATGAAGTAAGTTTTTATTTGAATAATAAATCTAAAACTGTTAGCAATGTTTAATTTTTTTGCACTGAGAGTTAATTTAGAAGATGAGTTATTACAGCGATCGTTGTGCATTGTGATTAACATTGTTCATTGTTTATTTATAAGCCTAAATGACGTCGATTCTCGCTAACGTTATTATTGACAAATTTTGCTATGGCTTAGACTCAAACGTTTTTTTTTGTTTTTTTTTGCTTTCAAATTTTGTCAATATTTAAACGAAGAAAAGGAAAAGGACGATTACGTGGGTGTAAAACGGGACTAGCGTTGTTGAATGGAAACAGACAACACAGTAATCGATTGTGTGTCCAGACTGAGAAAAATGAAATGAACCAATTGAAGTCAATTGAAAAATTTTTAGCAATTTTTATCTTTTACACATTTATCTTTGACAGCTTAAACAACAGTCATTAAAAAAATAAACTTGCCGATGATTTTATAAAGTGGAAGTTTTTATTTTAGTTTTTTTCAAACTATGCATTTATATTAATTAAGACAACATTAGCGAGAAGGGATTTTTTGACATCTTCATGCTTTTTTTTCTTATATTTTGAAATTTTTAAA